>OX375880.1:98325404-98327904 GCA_947359465.1 Metellina segmentata | reverse complement strand
TAAAAATATAATAAAGTAATAGATAGCACAATAAAGATTTCTTGTAACTAAAAAAAACCAGATATAATATAAAAACTTACCTTAACTGTCGCGCGTATCTGTTAAATACAAATGACGGATCTGTAGGAGACCGGATGCTAATCCGCATCTCAAAATTCAAATTACAACTGAAAGTAATTCTAAGTGAACGTGAGGAAAAGCCAAGAGCGAGAATTCGTAGTACTTTTCCGATCTAAATGTATATAACTACTAGGCGCTGTGTGGCTAGCCCGGTGTTGCCCGTGCCCGTGGTGTAAGGTATTAATCTGGTGTAAAATTTTCCGCAGATTTCAAATCCGTTGAAGATATATTCAATTTAAAAATTATTTATTCAATGAAAATCATATTTTTAGGTATCAATCTAAACTGAAATTTTTCGCAGATTTCAAATCCGTTGAAAATTTTACTCCATATTATTACGGTCAAGGAGATAGAAAAAAGAACTGTGACAAAAGTTAAAAGTTTTATCGTCTGGCTGGGAAAACATTCCTCCGCGCAAAATCAAAGCGGAAACGAAAAAAATAATTTTCTCCGCTTGCAAATTGAAAGCGGAAACGTAAAAAATAATTTTCTGAGCGTTCTCTGGGGGAGATGAAGAAAACTTGCCATGATTCCAAGGCTGACTTCAAGGTCACGTGGGTTGAAAAGTCAAGATTGTGGTTATCTTTCTTTCGTCCGGACGAAACGCGTTTGAAGAACCAGGTAGAGAATAAAACTATTAAATTCATTTTAAAATCTTCTAGATTGAATTTGAAAATTTTGCTGCGATCCAAAAATTGCAAATAATTTTTACTACCTGTGTGCCAAATCTCATTGCTGTAAGTGTTATAGAATCGTCAGGATATTGCGCCAGCGAAAAAAAACAGACAGACACTTCCTTTTATAAAAATATAGAAAATCAACTCTAGTGTATCTCCCACATACGCGCGATCGCTGGAAGTTTAACTATAGTTTAGCCGTTTTCCCGACGTCTCGTTATTTTTACTTGGCGTTGTCCAACCAACAATCATACATTGCATTAATTATCACGTTTCTGGGGATTTTTTATGGGTGAAGTGCTGAAATCGTATTCGGTAAGCAAGCCAAATGGCGTTACGTTCAGAATACTTACAAAAATCACGTTTCGCTGTGGAACCTCTACTGCCACCTACAGTACGTTTGATTGAAAATGCCACTCATCTTCATTGCAATTAGGGCCGTGGTAGCTCGTTTGGAATAGTAACGGATCAACAGGTTTGCGAGTTCGTATTAAACCAAATACTGTCGTATACAAAGAAGACTGTTGTACAGTAAATCTGTTGTGGCCTCAAATGTCCTCACGTTGGTATGGTGTGAACGTTGGGAGAGTGGGTTTCCAACTGGGATATTGCCTCGTCATCTGACCGTGGTTCAAAATTACGTGGTGTTGACCTCGGTTCTTTCCCTTGGGGGATTCATTCCAGATCGGCGTCAATAGCTCGTTGTGTTGCTGTGGTACAACGTTAATTAAAAGATCTACCGTCACTGAAAATTTGAATGTAATTAACGATGCATTTCAAAATAAGTTTAAAAAACAGATTTCTTCAAATTTTGCAACATTTAATTTTCAATTTTTCCTTGAATTCAAGCCGATCAACCGATATAGTGGTTAAGGTGTTAGCCTCTAGATCGGAAGGTTCCTGTTTCGAATCCGGGTCCGGGCATGGGTGTTTGTAAACGTATGATGTAGAGACGTCTGGTGCACCTTAAATATGTCGTGGCCGAAAGTCCTCACGTTGAGTTGGTGTGGAAGTTTGGAGAGTGGGGTGCCAGCTCAGGTGTTGCTTCGTCATCTGACCGTGGTTCAAAATTACGAGGTGTTGTCCTTTGATGTTTCCCTTAAGGTACTGATCCCGGACCGTCGTCAATAGCCCGTTGTGTTGCTCTAGTACGACGTTAACTAAAATTACCATTACCTTGAATTCAAGTATTCGTAGAGCTATTGTGTATATATGTATAATATGCACATACGGACAGCAAGTTAAACGTATTTGAAATAAGATCACCGCATGTGATAAAAGGAAGGCTGCAATTTAAAAGCATTCCATTTAACATTAACATCGAGATATAATAACGGTAAGTAGCCGTTTTTAGGACAGAAGCTAACAACTACAATGATAAGCTGTTTAACAATATAAATTGTAATTAGCAGTTTCCTTTGAAGTTCCAGTTCTAATGAAGCCTGAACACGGATAAAACCTGTTTGAAAGTAAATAATAGTTCTTAATTACCTACCGCCTCTAAAATGGAACAAACATGTTTAGTTTCTGTTGAGAATTCGAAACACAATCCACAGAAGGAAATTAGATTTAACTAAGCTTTGTTTGGTTCGTCACTCATTTCGTTGACACGCATTGGTCGGTCACTATTTTCTTTTTACTATACGATAGTTAATTAAACCAAGACTTACATGTTAAAGTGGATTACAAACCACTATGAATAT